>JAHDVE020011361.1:0-38257 GCA_022606495.2 Halesus radiatus | reverse complement strand
ATCGTTAGACTGATCAGGAAAAGCGCCAAACATGATGTAACACGTTCCATCCTCAGTGCGTTCTGTCAACTACTAAACAATTCACCTCCACGGTTCAGCTATGTAGTATGAACTATGGCGACTATAGGAATCTGTATGGAAATAATCACCTAATGAGTCACTTCTGTGCTCATTTTTATTATTAATTTTTTGTTTTATTTTATCGTGATCGGTATACCAATATTATCAGCTGAGTCAATTAATTTAGTATAATTTCTTCAAAAGATTGGTATTAACTCTATGGTGTCATTATTAATAAATGAATTAAAAATTACTTTGTCTTCACCACTTTATTAATGTTTATAAATCAACATATTTCGAAAGCGATGTTTGTATCATCAGGAATATATAGAATACTAAAAAATAATAATGTCAAGTATAGACAAATGATTAATTAATTTACTTTTCATTACTATTTAATTTTAATTACTCCTTGAAATAGCCAGGTATAAATACAATATAGAGAAGAACTGTTATTATTTATTGATGCGAAATGTCAGGATATTGGGAGAGGAAATGTGTTCAAGTAAAACATTCATGAGAAATATCAAAATAATACATGAACAATTTGACACTCCAAACCTGTAAGAAATGATAATTTTCAGAGAATCCAGTAGAAATACAAGAATAGTTCCATTTTAAGAAGAACTATATCGTACCAACTTTACCTCTTAACTCATCCATTCAGAGTCGTCATAGCCTTGGTAAGACATATTGTTCTGTGGGTATTTTCATATCAGGATTACTGAAATACAAAGTTGAAATTAATGAGCTCTTATTATGAACTTACGGCCGTTCTTCCCAACTTTTCGAATGATCAATCTGAATTACCGATCAGCCAAGTGTTGTGTTAAGTATTCGTTCTATTTGCCTATTTCCAAGCATTTTTATACCAAATTGTTTATGGAGGTGTCAGCCAACAATAAAATAGTGTCCGTACATTAAATTATCACAAGACAATAAAGTGACATCAAAGTCAAAAACTTCCAATGTAAAATTGACAAAGATTAGTTATTGTTGTATTTATTATGAATTGATATCATTTGTTTTAAAAGGCTTTTGATAATTCCATGAAAGCACCTTGTTGGTTTCATATATTTGACATTGACGTTTCTCATCCGTGAAAAAAAAAACAAAACGTAGCTTATAGTAAGTAAAATAAGTTAGGTTGTCTTCAGTTTTTTTTTTTTTTTTTTTTTTTTTTTTTTTTTTTATTGTATAATATTAATTATATACAGTGGGAACTTATACCCACTAAGCCACTGCAAGTAGCTTGTCAGCAGGAGTTTTATTTCAACAATATAATATAATACAACAATAAATTACAATCATCATACAAATGTAGGGCAAAATTATTATATTTAGGCGCATGCATCTTGTGCTGTACATAAGTTGAGAAAAAAAAAATAAATAAATAGAAAAAATAATGGTAAAAGCATTACAGATTTGTTATTGAGATACTAGAGTCCAATCTTATGACACCGATTTAAATAATATTATAAAAATGTCAATATCATAAAAAATATCAAAATTATAAAAGTACTAATATTATAAAAGTATCAATATTATAAAAATATCAATATTATAAAAAGATCAATACTTTTAAAAAATATCAACATTAATATTACAAAAATATAACTATTACGTAAATATCAGAAATATCAAGCATCTGTAAGTATTAAATAAATTAAGAAATAAAAATTTAAGAAAAATATACATATATACATAAAACAGCAGTACAGGTTGGTTACAATGAGGATAGACTTAAATATAATAGTAGTATATATATATAAAACAGTAAGTACACCAGATATCTAGGAGCTATACAACCATGGAGACCGTCATATTTGTTACCATCAATACACAAGGTTACTTTCCAAAAGCCAACACTTTAACATCAGTGAGAATTTCATCATAGGACAATTGTTTTTAAATTCGTACCGCAATTTGTTAAATATAAATGGTACAATGTATTCAAGGGTTCGTTGACCATATTTATTTTGAAATATTAGCACTATCATTCCTATATTTTGTGTGAAACGTGTATTGTGTACATGATCCACCACTGCCTCATACGGACTTTCAGATATATGTTGCAGTAGAATTTTATGCCACAAAAGACCACGAACAGGTAATACATTAATTGATTTGTACATGATATCAATGTCTCGCCTTTGGTTAAAAACTGTTTTACTTACTAACAATTTTACCATGGCGTTTTGAATCAGCTGTAAATGTTTTATGTTGGTCTTGCAGGAGTGTCCCCAAGAAGTTATACCATACCTTATAGTCGATTCTGCTAGAGACAAATAAATTGGTTTCATAGTTTTTATAGGCACATATAATTTTACCTTGTGGAGTCTTCCTACAATGGCTCGAAGTCGCTTACAGAGGTTGGAAATTTGTACGTCCCATTTCATATTACAATCCACCGTAACACCTAGATACACGTACTGGTTGACTAATTCGATGCTTGTACACGCGCAGGGCTGTTTGGTATTATTGTGAATGCAATTAAATGAATGGGATATGATTACAGGTGCCTCTCTGTACCTTGCATGCGGGGATCTTATATGCATCAATTTCATTTTTTTAGCATTGATTATTAGACCAGAGTCATGTGACCATTTTAATAAAGAAATAAAGTCTACCTGTAACAATTTTATTGCAGTATCCAAATTTTCATGGGATATTATAAGTGCTGTATCATCAGCGTATGCATAATGTTTAACAAACGAGAATATTTTGTTCATAAGTGATACAAAGATAATATAGAGCGTTGGACCTAAAATTGACCCTTGTGGAACTCCTGTTTTGACATATCTTCTTTTACTAAATTTGTCTGATATTTTTACCTGGATTTGGCGGTTGGTTAGGAAGTTTTTGAATAGTTTGAGAAAGTTTCCTCTTACCCCTATTGCCTCCAAAATATTTAACAATTTCATCGGGTCTAGAGTATCAAATGCCTTTGAATTGTCTATAAACAGTACCAAAACATGTCTTTTATTATTCAGTTCATTATTTATATAGTTAGAGAAATCCTGAAGTAACATTTCAGTACTTTTTTTTTGAAAACCAAATTGATTAGGATCTATTAAAGAAAAGCACTCCAAGTATTTGGTTAGTTTTAAAGATATGTATTTTTCAAGAATCTTTTCTAGAGCGGGTAATATACTAATCGGTCTATAGTTTCCTATATCAGTATGTTTCCCATTTTTATAAATAGGTCTGATAATACTACATTTGAGTTCATCTGGTATCACAGCTTGTGTTAAAATTGTGTTGATCAGATGGGTTAATATAGGACCCAAAATATCTATGTGTCTTTTTATGTCAAACATTCGGATATTGTCTATGATATTGTCTATGTCTATTTAAAACGTGCAAAAAACATGTTTTGACATTCTAAAAAGGAATTAAATCTTTGTCATTCAATATTTGATTCACGTATACTAGATGGCAAACTAATAATGACATTTGACATTTCGGTACCATCTGTTCACCATATTCACACCTTTTATAATTAGTTCTTTGTTGGGGGGACCTAAATCCAAAAAAATCGATATCCTTAATTGGACGAGAATTTCGTTGGGAAAAGCGTATTGGTGTATTTGAACAGTGTTGAGGCAAAATTTCGATTCAACAGTTGCCCAGTGGGATTGGGAAGAATCACCGTTAGTCTTGTAGTTAACCATTGCGTGAGTATACATATTGTATTTCATGGAACTTGTAATTTCAATTGTAGGTAACATTTGTATTTTCATGTATCTATTTTATACCAATTTTATAATAACATCGACCGACATTTTTATTCTTCTTGTATAAATCAGATATTCTTCCATGAACACGGTATATTTATGTTTTAACGTATAACCTTTATGTAAAAGCCGTTTAAGGTGTACAAAGAAATAAACAAATAATTTCTTCAATAAATGTAAAATTCAATTTTTAATCATTAATTATGTTTATTGAGATTTAAATACCTCATTTTAATATTTAATCATTGTAGAAAATAATATTAACATAACCTAAATAAAACATGAAAACCGAAAAATCGACAGAAAATAAATAGATTTCAGTCGCATCTGGGACTCGAACCCAGGTCCTCTGGCAATAACGAGAAACTTAGCTAATGAGACAAGTTCAATTTATTTCATCTTCATCGCTATCATATCTCAAATTCAAGATTTGTTAATATTATTCTCCATTTTTTTATCCCACATTATTGGCAGCTATCTTTATAATTAATTTAGTTGGTTAAGCGGTTGCCCCGGATTGGCAGAGGTCCTGGGTTCGAGTCCCAGATGCGACTGAAATCTTTTTATTTTCTGTCGTTTTTTTCCGTTTTCTCGTTTTATTTAGGTTATGTTAATATTATTTTCTACAACGATTAAATGTAAAATTACTTTGTGGTATCATTATTAATTAAATTAATAAAAAATATTTTTTGATAAGAAGAAGTAACTACATTAAATATTTTATTATTATATTGATTTAATACATTGATTAATCATCATTGAGGGAAGCTTCGCTTTCGAAACGTTGATATTTATGTATTAAATTGTGTTTTTTTTTATTTTTTATATGAATACCTCACAAGAGTCCCAACTGCTCCCAACCTGGGGTGAAATGGATGAAGTTTTAAGATATTTATTTATAAAATATTTTTCTTGTAAAAACCACTCAAATTCTTTGCGAATTTTGTCCTTCGCATATGTCATTTAAAGCGGGTAGTATTAGGAAAAGGGGTGTCTGTATTTTGCTAGGTTCTGCAATGCCGTCTGAAGGTGAAAACTTATGGAAAGTATCAAAAAAAGATTACCGATTAAAGATTTTGAAATTTAAATACCTCATATGTACTCAATATATTTCTAAATCTAATATAATATGCCTGTTTGTATTGATATATACTCGTATTCATAGCGTGAATTGTATTGTGTTTCTGTCAGTGAAAAATGCAAGTTATTATTTTTATTTTATTTATTTATTTATACATTATTATTTTATAGCTTAACCTAAAGAATAATCTAAACATTTAACAAATATTAACAATAACAATACGAATTCTCTCTGTAGGTGGACATTTTTTTCTGTCAATAAATTGTTTAGTGTAATTTCCAATTTAAATACTTAAATGGTGCATTTATGAAAAAAATATTACTAATCTCATTTTCCATGCATATTTTATAAAATATTTTTCTTGTTTTTTTTTATAATACAAGTACATATAAATAGTACGTAATAAAAGTACGCATCAACTGAATAAGACAAATAATTTGTACATATATTGTTCACTCGCAATAAAATTGATGAATATAGAAAATGTGGGAAGCTGGAAAGATTGGAATCGCTTCAATAAAAACAACGTATTTATTAAAATAGTGGTTATGATCATTTCACATTCCTTTAAAAATAAAAGAAAATTAGAAATTAACAATTTTCTTTTATCAACTTTTACATAATTTCAATAAAATTTAAAAAGCAAAGGGAAACTTTTTTTGTTTGATTTAGTGTAGAAACGCTGCCTTTTGACAATACTCATTTGTTTCAAATTAAAACAAATGACATGAAAAAAAAAGATAAATAATATAAGAAGTCAGCTGTCGAAAACTCGTCTAAAAAAACTCTACATCTGAAACAAAAAATAAATATTTCGTAGAATCTTTTTTAAATACGAGGTGTTGCAGCACGTTATGAAATAAATGATAGGTATAGTGTTTGTGATTTTTTCAACCCGCTAGTAAACCTGTTTCTTCATAATGATTATATTGATTACGCACAAAAAAATCGCTCTCAGACAAGAAAACTGATGGTTTAATAACTGTTTTATATTTAGGTTTCAATAATAATTATTGTGCAAAAGTGGCGAAATTTGGTCAACACAACTCACTCCTATCTCTTGGAAGTAGGTTCATGATTTTAAACTACAAACAACAATCACGGTTTCCTGAACAAATGCCAGAAAGCACTGGATAAGTCCCAGCCATATTCAGTTAAACTAATTAACTAAGAGCTATGAGAGGATCTGATAGATCCTTGAATGCACTTTCTGCTGCCTTCTTGTTGTTGTTCTTCCCAAATTTCTTATCCTTGATCAAAGCCAGTTTTAACTTCGACTTTGAAGTCTTAGACTTCTTCGTTACTTCTTCAGATGTCAATGGTGTCTCTTCCTCAATTTGAGAAAGTCTTTCAATAATGTTTTTGGGTTTCGCCACGTGTATGGCATCTTCTACCTCTGAATCCGCGTTGCTTGGTTGTACTTCGGTGATGGTCCCGTTTTCATTTGCGTACACAACGACGAAATGGGAATAAGCAGAATTAGATGGAGCGTTAATGTCGGCGAAATCTCTGAAATTTGCGAACTGATCGTGGTTGTAAGGCCTGTTGTTGTCGGAATTTCCAAAGTAGAACGAAGGTCTTCCGTGACCGTTATTTCCATCGTAAGGGTTGCTAAAACTGCCACCGTAATCGGATTCCGTGTCGCTAGTTTCGCCAAAGAAAGTGCCACCTGACAATACTCCGAAGTTTCCTGAACCTAATATTCCATTCGCGTTAGCGACTCTAGCAGGTGCGGATTGTTGTTTCACGAAATCGTTACTCTTGAATCCGCCGAAAGATGGTGCTTGATAATTCAGTAACTGTTTCAGCGGGTTCGGGCGCTGGCTGTACGCGCCTTCTTGGTTGTTGAAGAATGCAGGCTGTCGTGAGTTGACTAGTGGTTGGTGTCTTGGCTGAAAAAGGTGCGCGAAGGAGGGGAAGAAGTTTTGGCTTCCTCCTTCTAGCTCGATGGAGTGATCTTGTGTTTCCTCGCCGACGATAGATGTCACTGGTGCGTCGGGGATGCGGTGGGACTGGTGAATGAAGTGTTTTGGCTCCACCACTCCGGCGCTGGATTGCTCCGCGGCTTCGGCCAATAAATCGAATGCTGGATTTTCTGCTATTTTTGTATGGCTGGCATCTGAAAGAAAACAAACTTACTGTTAGTTTTATGCAGATCAAAATATCAATATTTTTCGTGAAACGATTTAAACATCACTTTCTACGCAAAAAAAAATAAAAATATTTTTTGGTTGTTTGTTGGCTATTATTTTCTTATTTTGAACATTGCATGGAAATAACTAAGTACGTAATATAAATATAATAAATGACGACCTCCATACCAGAGCGGTACCTGAGCTTCTTTGCTCTGAATCCAGAGGTCGCTGGCATAAACCCAGAGTGCAAATACAAATGTTTTCATAGAGAAGATGATGTTTTATAAAAAATGAAAAATAAATGGTACACTACCACCGCTAATATTATGTACATTATTCCGACAAATTATTTATATTTCTTTTATGAGTTTTTACGTATCATTCATTTGTAAGTGCTATTGTTCCCTTGATCCGAATATATTATTTTTCAAGAAAGTTTATCGACTTGAGTATAAAATAATATTTTATCAAAGTAACATCGTTCTATCAAGGAATTGGATTTTTAAATTATCATTGAATGAGGAATTATTGGAGATCACTTTCTTAGTTTTAAAATCACAAATACACTTTTACGATATTATGTACCAACCAAACTATCCTCGAAAAGCTAATTCTGGTTAAAAATAATATAATTAAAAGATATAAGGTCAATCATCTATAAACGTTAAAAAAATTATGACAATTTTTTAAAAACTTTTAACGAAACGCCGTCTTATCAGAATAACAATACAAACTTAGACTTAACTCATTTTGAAAGCACGAGTAATTCTTCATGCATGCCGATTAGTTTTTGGAAAGCTTAATTTTCAATTGGTTACGGCTTCCATTCACGAGGCAATACTAAATCGAGGAATAAAATAATTATTACTCTTATTTTTTTACGCTGTAGTTTGATAAACATACATAATTCAGGTGCTCTATAAAATCGGAAGTGATCTCATAATATTAGCCGTAACTTATGCATTACGTTACGTAACAAGAATGAGGAACGTTTTTTATACTAGCGAATTAAATTATTGTTATTTGTCTGTGGCTTGAAATTTCTCCCGATTGAATCATGACTGTTTATTAATTAATTATTACTTTAGGCATTTTGAATGTAAATTGATTTGATTTTTGGGTTTGAAATACTGTTGAATGTATGCTTGTGTAGTTCGCCAAAGGCGTATTTATTATTAGTAATTTGCGTTTTGAAAATACTAACTGCCGGGAGCCTGTAGAACTAGAGCACCCGAGTTTTGCGTATATTTTTCGGCAAAAAATCACTAAAGAGACAAACCGAAATAATAATGCTCTAGGCGTGTTATTGCGCCAGTAATGTAAATTTTAGCTTACTTTGGGTGAAATTGATCAAACATAGTAACTCCTTTTTGAACACAATATTTTATGTTATTATTTGTTCCTTATTATCACTTAACGTCATATTTTTTATTATATGTTCCTTAATTTCACAAAGGTTTATAATTTATTATTTAAAGAAAATGTAAAAATTTCAAACTATCACTTAAACTATATGTTAAAAAGTACTATATTACCTACGCACAGGCTTTTCCTTTGTGGGACTTTTTGTTTATATATGTTTTCATAATATTATCTTGTATACGTTTTCAAAATGTACTTATTATGTATATATTACTTAAAATGTAATATGTAACAAAAACATTCAATAATTTATTTTTGAAAGCATATTATTAATTTCATTGGCCTGTCTGAGGCCTGGAGGAGTGGCGGATCGTGACTTTTGAGTGACCTAAGGTGCTAAGATTGAAACAAACGACGTTATTGATGTTGTTGAAACCGAAAATGATTTTTATTATTTTTCAAAATTTAAATTTTTTGTTTGTAGGTGGTAGGTGGGGCACTGCCCCACCTACCATCTAAATCTCCCCAAGTCATATTTTTTCAATCTTAGCACTCTATCTTACTCAAAATTCACAAGCCGCCACTTCCTAGGAGTCAAAAGTTTTCGTGTAATTTGGCGACATCAGTTTTCTTTCGAATACACTATATTTTGCAATTTTATAAAGGCGAAAAAAAATTGTTCAACTCAGAAAAGAAACGTTTATTTTTTCGAAGATCTTGTGCCAGATTACAAATTCATAATGAATACCATGGTAACTGGTAAGCGTTTAATTATTACGCCTAACCGATAAAACTTTGCGAAACCGACAAACTATATCGCAACTACTAAAATAAAAATTGATAACATTTCCCAACTAGAGACAATGATCATTCTCAATCGAAGTTCAGATTATTGCTTAAAATGATATTATTATATTGACTAACCAAATAATATACAATCTCTTGTAAACGGGCATATCATTGTTAGATGTGCAATATCTTGGCTACTCCGTATAAAGGAAGGGCGTAAGTTGATTGGTTAATGTTACTTTTGACATGAAAAGTATTTTAAAAAAGCGTGCCAAAATAGCAATCACAAATTAATTATAGTTTAAGCATTAAGTACACGAAAAATAAAACACAATTAAATATTTAATTGTTTCCTAGCAAAACCAGCTGTGTGTATAACGTTTTCTCTGCAGGAACATTTATAATGGAAGCATATGAACAACAATGAAGTAAAGAGTCCAATACCTGATTCACACAATTTTTTATCACCTCTGTTAGTGTTTGAATTTGGGAGGCGGGGATGGGCACAGCTGCCCGGGGAATCCATCGGATAACGTCTATGCCATAGGTCACCTCGAGTGGTTCGTTACGCTTGGTGACTTAGTAGGGGTATCCGAGTGACTCATACCTTTTTCTTCCGAGAACGTCCTCTCCTTCCTTTCTTTAAAAGGCTCCTCCATACAGCATTCCCAAGGATTATAAAAGTCCCGAGCAACTAATGATAGTAGACCTGATTACCTATTTTATAACCCTTAAAATACTCAAATTATGTGCCTGCAAGCGTGTTGACGTGTATAAATACTTTTTCATTACCTAGCGCAGTAAAATAAGTATTAATTTCAATGCTTTAATAAATGGTCGGTATATTAAATACAAAGCGATTGTTAAAACATCAACAAATATTTAAAGAAAAATAATTCGTTTTAGTATTTAGTGTTATTTTTACTGTTGACAAAATATCTGAAGACAACTACAGACGTTTAGTAAGGATAGGTTGTGCTTGAAATAAACCGAGCCCACCGAAATAGTGTAAGATAGTTGAAAGCTCCATGTCGAAAAAAATAGTTCTTTACCCGACATGGAAAAGGAAATGAACCATGTAAGGATTAAATATTTTTATTATCTTTACGATTACCAATGCGCGTTTGATAAGTGTGCAAAATTTAGAGTGTGGCGCATGATTTCGACAAACAGTTAACAGTTGCTATCCTTACGCTGTTGTAGCAATGTGAGGATAATTATGTTTTCTACGTTATTGCTGTAGATAACACGTCGTGGAATGTTTTTAAAGTGCAGCCGAGCAGGTGGGCTGCGGCACCCACGATTTTTGGCTATCTATTTTTATGTCTCAATATACACCAGTTTTAAGTATTAACTTCGATTAACGGTTTTACACTCAGACTTGCTAGATATTATTAGCACGAATAGACCATAAAATGCACAACCTTTTTTCCAGATTTTTTTTCAGTATGAAAAAAAAAAAAAAAAAAAAATTTCAAAATTTTTTAAAATATTAACCATTTAAATTTTGTAGTATTAATAGTGTCAACATAGCGTAAAAAAAATCCACTTTGGCTGCAAGTGCAAATGCACAGACACTATAATCTAGCAACCATTCGCCTTTCATTGATTATTTAATGCAACATTCTCTTTTGCTTACTGTAATACAAAATAAGAGATCTGTTTGAAAAAAAAAACGTAATAGCTTCCTACTTCGTATTATTTTCAAACTATTGTTTTGTGCAGTGATTGTATCGTAAAGTGCAACTTTAGGTATATCGGTTATTATAATGAAATAGATAACAATTGATCATTTGGATGTAACTCCACTTGCTTTATCTTCTGATGAAAGGTGATTTTCCTTCCGGCTGTTATGTTATAATATTAGATTATGTTATAAAAACAGTTATACGTCACCTATTTCAATCACGCTGAGCTTTTCAATGAAAGAAGTTCATTTTCAGAGTGGAAGATACTCTCAGTATTGCCCTGGTGAAAGACCACCATTCAGAATTAAAACGTTGCTTGAAATGGCTTTTAGCCGTGTTTGGTGACCAGATCTGAATAGAAAGCTATTTCCCCTTTTCCCCACCTTCCTCTCCACCTTTTCCTTCCCCACCCCAATACCTTCAGCCTCACAACATTCCCCAATTGGGAATGCCATAGTCTCACTGGCTCCAGACGGTTGGGAGCAGTTTGAGATACATATAAATAAAAAAAAATTAGCAATAACTTCACGTGGCATATCTCCAACATTCGCTGTAAATACCAGGTTAAAAATAACACGTGTCGTTAAAAATGATTTAAGTAAACAAGCAATGCTACTGATAGCATCTTGAGGTCGTCATTGGCGTAAGTAAATTAAGAAGATTTTGAAAGTCAGTATTATCGTACCGACTTTGCCGACTGCAGAATCTCATGGATCATATTTAAACAGCTGCGTTTGGATGTAACATCAATATCAATCAATATTTATCAATATCTCATACAGGAAACACTACTATTAGGTATAACAAGGCACAAACAAAGAACTTCCAAGAGAAATCACTGTATCACTGTTGTTTAAAATTGATCTACATGATCTAGAATCCAACAAATTTTGCATAGAATTGAGAACAACCAAATAGGGACGTAATATTATTTTTGCTGATAAAAACGGTTGTTTATTGCGTATGAATGGTATTACAAAGGTACATCTATGTAAGAATATTACTTGTATTTAATCACCAAATCTCAACTGAAAATCCGATTGTCTCAGGCAGCAAAAACTCTAGCATCTCGAAATTTGCACAGGTTTTTCTATGTGGAATTTACACAAATTAACTTTTTTCGGCTAGCAATATTATTTTCACCATGATGTTTGAAAAAATATTCGATGTTGTATTGTATCTCCATTTATAATGTACCGCACGATAAAATATTTTGATAAAAAGTTCTGAAATCTACTGATTGACCTCGCGAAACCGGGTAGTAAAACTGGTAACATGAAAATGCAGCTGGAGTATTGCTCTTACGTACGTATTTAATTACTTCGAACTCGTATGTAAAATGTAAGTGGTTACATGTGCATAACGACAATAGGTAAGTGGATGTATACTAAACACGCAGCTTTAAATAACAATGGCAATAAAACGTAAAAGACGGAAACTCTTTACCTTGACTCGTCACAGTTGCACAACTGAAATAAAGTCCGCTGGTAATCAGAGACACCATTGTCTAAAGGAAATCCACACTGACTTTTCGTACATATCAAAAGTGCTTAAATTTTTACATGCAAAGTTTAAAATTTTTAAACGAAAACATTATTTATTTTGTTGGTTTTATTGAGTTTTTAGGCATGCGCGAATGCATTTCTCGGTACCTTTTAATAAAATACCAGTTCAAAGCTTATAGCCGACTTACAATACTTAAATTACCATTTCAAACACAATGGAGCCTCTTTTAGGGTAAAGCAAAAATATAAATAATATAGATTAAGGACGAAATTAAAAACATTATAGATTAAACTCTGTGTCTTATAAATGCGTTAAATAATTGACTATGGTTTTAATCTAGTTTTTTGGGTATCAACCGTCTGTACGTACTTAATTGATGTGAAAATCAAATTAAATGAAAAAATTAATTTAGATTAAATGTTATATTATTTAGAGAGAGAGAGAATATTGAATATGGAAGTTACTCAATGATTTTTTTAAGAATAGAGCTTTAAAGGCTTTATAATTGTTAAGGCACCATTATAGGTCGATTAGCAATATTTTAAACATATCAAATGATATTTAACATTAAAAATTCACTCTGATCAAAAGACGTAATATTCATTTAAGCTAAGTTTTAGAAAGATGTTGCAAGTACACAATCATTATTTAACATTTCTTTAACTGCGCACTAGCAATATTATATGCGTGCTTCTTTTGAATACATTATGGAGGCATTCATAGATATTCCTGTGATAAGCAGGAAATAATTATTGTGTCGTATTTATTCTTATATTTTTTAAGTGCAAAAATATTTTTCAAAACCATGTACTTAAATTATTTCACGATTCTTTATAAATATGAACAGGTTATAGGTGCTTTGCTGCAAAAATTTAATGCATTTAAAACACGAATCCTCCGAGTTCAAATATTGTTTTGTATCCCCAATTGAAAAGGATTTAAAAAGAAACATATTTTAATACACGTTAGCTTGTGAATATTGAGTGCAATTAAAAATATAGGTAAAACTACGGGCAAAGGAGAACTTTACGCATAAAAAATCTTCATAGAATTCTTTTCAGATACTTGTAATTCAGTTATAAAACATAGATATGCCCAAGGGTTAATGAGTAGAATGAATTCAATACTAATGAATTATTTTCATTCTACTCAATACTTCCTCCGTCAGTTCTGTGCTCTTATATTATGGTTAGCATAAGATCTTTAGCTTCATTCGACTGCTACATTCAGTTCTCCGTTAATTAAATACAATGCATTAATTAATCTGTCAAAGTTCTTATCAACCCTTCCATATCTCTTGAACACACTTCTCAAGGACACGATCTTACCCACTTGCTATAAGCCAGTGATGTACAACCTTTATAACTGAAGGGGCAAATTTTCAGTTTTAAATTTTATCACGGGCATCGGTGGTTAGGGTACTCACAGCTTGACGTCGGAAACTTTGCAGTTGGTGGCGTTGGTGACTCATAATCACGAACTTTTATGAGATCCTCGGGAATGGGATGTTATATAATTTCCTTGCTTAGTAAATATATCTTGCCACATTACTTAGGTAATGAAATTATTTCCATGTGGCAATTTCGAAAAATAAACTGAAAAAAATGTAAACACTCACATAAAAGGGTTAATGGGGATATTATAAAAATGCGTTGACTATACAAAGAAAGCGAACATTTTATTAGGCCTAAGGTCACACCAATAAATATTGTTGATTATAACAGAAATAACACAAACTTTTCAATATTTTATTTAAGTGGCCCACCGGTTGTGCATCACTGCTCTAAGCTCTAAGGATTCACCGTTCACCAATGTATACTATATTACGAATATATAACAAACTATAGTTTGTCGTATCCTCAGCTTTAAATACCATAGGTGTTGAATTAATAACCTTCGTCAACATATGAATAGTAGAGGTACACATACACTAGAGATTGCAAAAATGTGGTTCCTATGATGCATCTATGTAGTTATTAAATATATTATATCGTCCACTTTAAGGTAAATTTCATTAAGTCCCGTACGATCTTCATGACACATAGTGATTTTTACCTCTAATGGGATTTTAACCATAATTTAATTTTAATTTTAACTTTGTCAATCAGCTCTGGATTCTACAAAATTGCTCAGCTTTTTGCGTTGGAATTTCTAAGTAAATTTTTTATCCAACAATATTATTTCTATCATGAGCTATCGAACTTTTGAAATAAATAAATAAAAAAATGTTAACGAAATATGTGGGAAGTACCTATGGCTATTCTGATCCGGTCACCAAACTCGGCTAAAGCCAATTCATGCAACGTTTCTAATCTGAATGGAGGTCTTTCACCAGGGCGATACTGATATAATCTCTTGAACGTGCCGCAAATACACTACTTTTTTAAAAATTAATAAATTGAGGAAAAACACAATTTAATCAAGTTAAAATTTACTTGCGCCCGCCGGAATTTGAACCTGCCACCTCCGTATTCGTAGCCGAGGATCGCAACGACTCAACGACGAAGACCGTCATGGATTCTCAATTCTCAACACCTGCTGCTGCAGGGTTAAAAGTTCTCATAAATTGGAGTGTTTAGCGTTCCATCCTCAATCCCACGCTTCGATTGGTATTTTACATTCCCACTGTCTACAATGCCTTCATAAATACGCATATCTGTGGCCAAACCTTTAACGTGACCATGTACTAGAAGATATCTGATAACCTACCTTTAAATGTCGATGTAAATTCATTTTTAATAAATGCATCGCAATAATTCTCAATACCAACATATTCAAAATAATTCACAACCACTATCCATATGAATATAGTTCTAGGTAAGTATTATTAGTTCCATGTGACCACTTGTTTAATATATCTACAAAATACCAGATAATAAATTAAGTCGACGTAGCGGTTTTATTATTTATTTTTAATGTCAATTTACTGAGCTTGTAAACCTCTGCCTTTTTACCTTTTTTTTTAATTTCCGTATCTTTTTTGTTTCATGTTTCATTTGAGTTTTGTTAATATTATCATTTTCAATAATGAAATATTACAATAAGTTTTATTAGCATCAATAAGACTATCTTCCTAGACTTGAAGAGAAGTCAATAGATACCCCACATAAATAAAAATCGGATAGATATATCCGAGACATTATCTGGATTACAAATATACGCAATCACAAAAAAGACAGCAGTCAATAATATGGGAATTAA
The DNA here is from genome assembly GCA_022606495.2 of Halesus radiatus. Lineage (NCBI taxonomy): Eukaryota > Metazoa > Arthropoda > Insecta > Trichoptera > Limnephilidae > Halesus > Halesus radiatus. The sequence continues at coordinate 22,698 of JAHDVE020011361.1, read as the reverse complement.
TTGAACGTGAGCCTTAAATTTGAAGTACGATATCGATAAATATGTTAAATCAACAGATCTAATCAGTGGTTAGATCGCTGTCCCGGTAAGACAGAGGCTCTGGGTTCAATCCCCAGATCCTAATGATGCGGTTTTTTTATATCATATTTCACTTGAGATTTGTTATTCGTTGATAATTATAAAAATATTTTTAATTGCCGTTTGCGTCAACATTAGGAAAATAAATAATGGTGTACATTATTGTGAGGTTAAGGTGTGTATAAAATACTTTTATTCTGAATTTTTGTTGTAGTTTCGTGAACACCTCACTTGGAAAATTGGACCAAGATGGTCAAGCATTGAAGGCTGAGTGGAATGCTTTGTTATAATATGAATGAAAATTTAATGAATGGATAGAAATGAAACCACTTAAATACACAGTCTATATTCAATCGACTACAATCTGAGAAATCTTTGAGGCTGTAGGAATAGGAAGGAAAAATAGAGTTGAAGGAATACTAAAATTGAAGCAAACGTTTTTCAAACGAAACATCGATCGGTACCCATCTTACTAGGAAGATACTGAGAATATCTTCTACAGAAAGTTGTACTAATGCAACAGCTTATATTTTAAATTGTTAAATAAATATTTGAGAAGAAAGATTGAAATGGATTCTCCAGCTGCATCATAATTGCGGTCCAAATAGCAAATCTTCCACTGCTCTCTATAGCCCTTTGCAAAATGTGTAATTTCATTGGAATTTACTTTAAAACCTCGTTCTCATAAAGCGATTTCGACGCTGCTATTTTTAGAAACCTGTATACCGAAGGACACGCATGTACCAAGATTGACACCCAAACGTCGGATAATTAAAAATGGGGAGAAAGCATCGGGGATGTTTTCTTTCACCAATGTTGTTGTAATATATACTCGTATATGGAAAATATATAAGGCGTAAGGTTCTTAACTAACTAACTAACAATCACGCCGTTTCCCCGCAGGGGTACGCAGAGAGGACGGACCGCCAAACAACTCGATCTTGGCATACACTTCTTGCTTCATTCACATTCATACATCGTCTCATACATTCTCTTCTATTATTCCGACTTCTGACATGGCCCGACTCAAGTATTTGATTCACTTGATCGTGCCACGTCTTCCTTGGACGTCCCCGGCTTCTTCTTCCATTCACATTCGCGTCATATATTCTCCTTACACTCCTTTCTTCATTCATTTGCTCTACATGCCCAAACCATCTAAGCGTCCCTTTCTTAATCTTGCTCACTACGCTTACATCAGCCTTGCATTCTTTACGAATATCAACATTTTTCACACGATCATACATGGTTTTGCCACACATTCGTCTCAGAGATCTCATTTCTACAGCATTCAGTTTACTTTCATCCTTCCTTTGCCAGTTCCATGCCACAGTGCCATACATTAGAGTTGGTATCAGCAGTAAGGTTATTAATGGTTGGAAAGGTGGAATTAACATTGGTAGCCAAAAAAATCTCCAATCTCAGATTTGCAGATGACACTACCCTCATCGCCTCTTCTGAAGAAGAGACGAATCACTTCCTTGCTAAAATAGAAGAAGAAAGCCCTAATATAGGTCCACTGATCAACAAAGCCAAAACAAAACTAATGGTGATCGACAGGAATTAAGACAAGAACTAATGGTCTCAAGGGCTTAGAAACGGTGCATAACTTAATATACCTATGCTCGTCTACACATATTCCTTTACGGCGTGGAAACATGAGCATGAAACGTGGAAATGAGCGTGGAAACATGAAACGTCAGCAAAACGAATCGAATAGATGACCTAGAAATGTGGTGCTGGACCAAAATGCTTAGGATTCCATGGACAGCCAGGCGCACAAATATATCATTTCTGGAAGAGTTTGGCATCCACAATAGGCTATCTGCCTACAGCGAAACTTCAGATTATTTTATCAAATTCCTCGACAAACCGAGATCTCCAACATGGAGAAGCTCATGGTCACTGGGAAAGTGGAAGGCGGGAGAAGCTGAAGAAGGTTACCGATGCGTAGAAGTGACCAAATTTCGCAGGTGTCCGGAACGTCGCTGTCCGCAGCTCTCCACGCAGCGCAGAATCGCGAGGAGTGTAGGGCCCTTGTACACAAGGGACATTGGAGTGGAGGTCACAATCCTCAGTAATGAGGAAGTGACTTAAGAAGAGGGCCGTGGCGATTGATCGCCATTTCTTCTAGCCGGTAGTAGAGAATCACACGGAGCTACTAGAATAAAATTAATTGAGCTACTCGTAGCGAATACCTTGTCACACGGCGCTTTCGTCGCTACTATTCAAATAGCAGCGATGAAATCGCTCTATGTGATCGAGGCTTTAAGGTTAAAAGAGATGCTCGTAGGTTTTCATCGGCGTGTGTAATTGGAATGAAGAAATCATGAAAAAGTACGCAATAGTAATTAATATTAGTTCCACATCTTAGCCGCACACCGACGAAACTCATTACTTTTATCAATATCCATTAAATTTATGTGTTATATAACTTAAAAACAATTGCTCAATCACGTGTTTTTTAAGGAATCAAATTGAGATTGGATTGTGCAAAAAATATTTGAAAATAAGAAATAATATGTTCGCAGACAAAGCGAACAAGTGTCGATAGTTATCCATTAAAAATTTCTCCTGATTTTATGTAACACAGGTATCTTAAAAAGCTTTTTTTACACGACTTTACACCTCATCAAAAGTGGCGAAATATTTGGAAACCATAGGTGATATGAAAACAAAGAAATTTTAATTTCCTTAGCCTAGATATACGGAGGAGGAGTCCTAGCATATACGTGCCAAATCGAGGCAGTTGCATAATATTTCAAATTACTACCGATATTCTCAAACTTCACCTCCATTCTGCAGCAGCGAAAATTTATTTGAATTTTTTTATCGGTTCATTTTGTGTTTATTCTATTTATCTTTCTTTTCTACAATATATTATGTTTCCTACCTTCGCTTTCTTCAGTAGGTAGGTATAATATGTTTAATTATTTTATATAATAACTCAATGTAGAATACATTTCTTATACGACAATATGAGTTAATTTAAAAAAATCTATATAGGTACCTACTATAATACATAATAATACTGTAATTTCTAATCAATTACTCTTTGTCTCCGAATTATTCTTACACAATATGTCGATTTTCACCCTCATTCCTTGGCTATATAACTAAATGTTCACCATTATTCTATGTAGATCTCTTTTACACATGTTTCAAGTGTTGATTTCGTTTCTACATTTAATTTTTTTATTATTTTTTTTATATATTTTTTTATATTCTTTATATCTTATTAACAACATTATTTACACGGAAATAATAGTAGGTATGTAGGTAGTAATTTTTTTATTTTTTATTTATGTAATCCTTTAAATTTTTTTTTTAAAATTAATTCCTCCCAAATTGAGGAATTCTTGTGTTTAGAGAGGAAGCACTTTTATGGTTTTTATACATATAATTAATTTCAAGAGTTCTACCATGAACATGATATTCTGGTGCCTGTGCATTAATTATAAAAAAATATAATTATTATGTACCCACACACACTTTCATCAAAAATCATTTTACATACCCTATTCTTATTCTATAACTGTTTTTTTTCTTTTCCATTTAAACTTAGGAGGCAATGTGAGTTTTTGTCTTGATAAAAACAAATTTAAAAACCCAACAAACTTCATTGGTTGTCAAAATGACCTGTGGTTAGTATTACAGAAGAACCAGTAAATAGCTTTCCTACCAACATGTCTTGTGACGTAATGCATTAGGTATTTACAATTAGTCTTGTCCCCAGGTATCCGGAAATAAGAGTGTACAGCAATTCATAAATTGTATAATTATAAATTCTAAAATATTGTAAATCCTAACTATAAAGCAGAAAAGCTTCAAAAAGTCACGAACAGTGACTTCTGGCATTAGAAAATAATAAGCAAAGCATATCTTTCTCGATTGAATTACAGAGGAAATTATCGCTAATGTTACGTTAAGTTGAAGCTTTGAGAAATCAATCTACCCTAAGTACCCCACCATATTGTTTCTTCCAAATTATTTAATTATTCTACTAGAAAAAAGGTGTGCTGAAATAAGGACGGAGCCTGGCAGTAACTAGTTTTAAACGGTCAAACAACCTGAATTGGTTTAAAAAAAGCGCATAGAAGAAAATACTCGTGCGCAGAGGTCGGCATAGAAGTTTGAGAAGACTGTATATTAATGACGATAAAATATGGTAATCAACTTGGCTCTCAGGTTATTGGCCTGTTGACCAATATTTAAAAGCAGAGACGCCGATTTTTATTGGTTTCCGTTAAAGTCACATCGACAATGGAATCCATTCATATGAAAATTAGAATTTAGGAAGCGAGGCACATAGAATGCTAATTTATTGATTGGTTATGATTCAATCAGTTATCAATAATTAAGTTAGTTTACATAACATAATCGGCTGCCTCAAAGAATTCCATGTATTTTTTTAGCACTAACATTATGAAATCTTACGTTTGACCCTACGAACTGAGGGGTTTTAAATTGGTGGCAATGAGACGATTACTTTCTTTTCGACTGCTGATGTTATTAAAATATGCAAAAATCGCCATAAATTCTTTACAATATATTACTATTAAATGTTTGTTTGCTGTAGATTTGTCAATTTACGAACATATTCTCATGATGGTAAGTATCTACGTATGTTTTAGAAAAGATATTAATATTTGTCTGATTGGGAAACCGCACACGTTTCATAATTTTTTTGTAAGAATTTGGTTAACTAGATTTATCTTTGAATTTTTAGATAATGTGATATACAAATACTAAATAAAATAATAATCGTAGGTCACGAACTCATAACGACTACGTTATCTTGCTATCTTAAAGACGCATAAATAAAAAATCAGACATTAAACCGAGACACTGTCTAGTTTTCAATTGTGTTCCTTAGGAATTTTGTAATCATTATAAAGATAGCTGCCAGTAATATGGGATACAAAATGGAGAAAAATATTAACAAATCTTGAATTTGAGATATGATAATAATAATAGTTGGATGATTTGTATAGTGCCGTTTTTGTGAAAAATCACCTCAAGGGCGCTATCGATGAATATGACATAAATTGAACAGGTCTCATTAGCTAAGTTGGTTAAACGGTGCCCCGGATAGGCGGAGGTCCTGGGTTCGAGTCCCAGATGCGACTGAAATCTTTTTATTTTCTGTCGTTTTTTTTCCGTTTTCACTTTTCATTTAGGTTATGTTAATATTATCTTCTTTTATTAAAGATTGAAATCAGGTTTTTATATCACAATAGAAATAATAAATAATTAAAAATTGAATTTTATTTAATATCCCATACTATACTATATTAAATGGTTTCATTATGTACCTTCTGAAAAGATTATGAAGAAAAAAAAAATCCTGCAAAAGTATCATCGGATCAGGAATGAAATATTTCATATTTCATTAAAGGATGGAATCATAAAAAAATAATGAAGCAAGTATGGAATCTATACAATTTCTACACTATTAATGCTCCACTATTAAAAATCTTATTTTCACTATGGATGGAACTACTATAAAACTACCTACGTAAAATTAAAAAAAAAAACAACTTAATAAATGAAAAATAACAACCGGAAGCTTACGTGACCAAACCGCCATATTATGATTTGAAACGAGTAAAAAAATGACGTATTTATAACAAGGTGACGCATTTAATAATAAAGCAACCGGAATATCGACTCCACTCTCACTTTCCTCTTCACAGGTATAAGCAATCCGGTATTTATACTGTTTACATTTTTTTGTATCACGGCTCGATCCTCTGCTCTACTCGTATGCGGAAGAAATTTCATATATTCGAAGTAGTTGGGAGTGTAATAATTTCCAAATTCGTTACAGGTAATCACCAGAATACCAGGGTAAAAGTACTACTCTAAAGTTGAGGGTTTATGAAGAGGTTTGTTTGCGCAGTGTGAGTAGTGTTATGTGTGTATTATCTTTGGTTTCTGCACGTGAAACTCTTCACGGGAAACTGGAAATTTTCTTCGGAATAAAATAAATAATACATACATTATGTGAGAAATTAATTATTTTATTGATATTGGTCTTTGGAGTGTTATGGGTGAGTTGACATTATATTTACATTGAAATTGAGTGTTAGAGATATTTAAAAATTTTTGACAAATATTTAAAAAATATATTTTTTAAGATCACTAAATGAAATTTTCTATGCGACTACCGCATAAGAGTCTCAACTGCTCCTAACCATCTGGAGCCAGTGATACTATGTCACCCCAATTGGGTTATATTGTGCGGCTGAAGGTAGTGGGGAGGGGAAGGAGATGAGGTGGGAAAGTACTTTGCTATTCAGAACTGATCACCAAACACGTGTAAAGCCATTTAAAGCAACGTTTCGATTGTGAATAGTGTTCTTTCACCAGGGCGATACTGGAAGTATCTACCACTCTGGAACTGGTCGCAAATATACTATATATTATTGTTAATGAATAAATTGTGGAATAACACAAATTAATGAATTCAAATTTACTTCCGCATGCCGGGATTTGAACCCGCGACCTCCGGATTTGTAACCGAGAATTGTAAGCACTAAAACTGCGGAGGCCGTTATTACAATGTATTGCCGCCGTCGTTCCATTTCGTTTCTACAAATTAAGATGTGGTCACCTTAAAAGTTTTGTTACCGACACGGTGAACAAAAAAAAAATTCTCCACAGTTTTAGGTTTTGTAAAAAATAAGACGATAAATTTAATAGGACATGTTGAATGAATTACGACCCCAAAGGGTTAGTGGAAGGCGTTAACGTCCACAGTGGAATAAATGTGCATAGATAAACTGTATGCAAGTAGGTTTATTTTTAATGTTTGTAAATGTGGGAAACGAGTATTTACTCCCAACTACTGGTCTCAACTGCCCAATGCCGGTGGAATTAAGATATTCCCAATTAGGGTGTGTTGTGAGGGTAAATTGGGTGGGGAAAGGAAGGAGAGGTAGTATTTTCTTAACGAGGGACAAATCACATGTACCACCCATCATAAAATATGCCTTTTCTTTCCTAAAATCGAGCAAGAACAAAAATATTTAATAAAATAAATACCAGGATTAAACCATATCTTCAATAACATGTGTTTTCCATTATCCTCTGCATGCAGAATCGTACAATAATTTCGCGAATAAATAGTATTTATCTCGAGTGACCTGTAAGGTCTTGTATAATACATAAAATTAATAACATGTATATAAAATTAATAAAGTGTATATTTTAACGCGGCATCGTGTTTGTGGGTCAAATTCATTGTATATATAATTTGGTATTACAGATCGATGAACCGGTGAATGAAATTTGTTAGCCATAAGTAGAAATAATAGATTGTCTATAGTTAGTGATAAGACGGCGCTATGGAAATCATCCAAATAATATATTACCTTGCTATTCAGATTAGATCATCAAACGTGGCTAAAGCCAGAATTGACCAAAAGGAATATTGAATTTTAAAAATGTATTTGCAACTAATCAATAAATGTGTGTTAGTCTCGAGCTGGTCAATCAGGAAAGATGGAAGTCTGTAATCCATATGAAGATATAACCAAATAGAAGTACCTTTTAGTATTATACTAGACCAATTAATCAATCGCGTGTACCTTACGCCATACATTATTGTCAACTGACAACTTTTAAATGTTATGTAAGATAAGGAAAGGCATTCTTTCATTCACGGTAGATTCTTCAATAAGTAGATGTATCTAATTTCCAGTGGCGTTCACTGACTTTTCTTAAGAATGATTTTAATATAATATATTTATGTACATATTAACATTTTTAGCCGATTTCGAATTTTTTACGATCAAACCTGTTTAGGTAATACTGATTTACCGCTCTACCCATACGAACGTACGTGATACGGCCGTTATATTATCGCCCGAAAGCAACAACTATACCCGAAACCCACAAAACATTCGTATGCGTCAAGTTTGTTCCTGCGTCATCTCGTTTAGTATTAAACGTAAAATACTAAACGAGACATACCGGACAAAATTTGTAATGTAAAAAATTTGTCTGGTATATTGTAAAAACGAATTGTTACTGCGAAATCTAGTGAAATTTTTTACCTACTTTTTGAATAATTACCCAAAGGACGGACGGTAAAGTGAGAATAGTATCAATGCTAAAAAATATAAAGATCTAAGAAATAAATGTATGCCTACGACCCTGCCACTTACGTAAAGGTAACTCCGTTTCGAAATAAATAACTAATTCATCATAAACTCCTGCTTACATTTTTTATGACATCACAAACGAATTCCGCAGTCTACACCAATACGATTATTCCCGATGATTAGTTTGACATTTCAATTAAGCGGTTATGAATTTTATTGCCGAATGATATCAATTATGCGCTTAGAAACATATGTACTCGATTGCATTAATGGCTTTCATATAATTAGCATGTGTTTAAATAAATTATGGGCATGGTAATAATATTTGCTTAGAGAGTATAATCACCGAGAAGAATTGAAACTATATTGCAAAACGTACTTACCTATCCATGGTTGTATAAATATGGGCCTTATGTATGGTTTTAATTTGTAATTTCTTCCAACCAACCAAAAAAAATTTACAGGAGTTTAAATATTCACCTTCTTTTCCTCGTCAGTGAAATATTTAAAACATTGACTTTACTGCACACATACTTTATGAAAGAGGTGCTTCTGGGTGTTGCGATTTTATTTCTACAGTTGATGGACCGCACAAAAATAGCTTTAAACCTTCTGTAAATAGATACAACGATAAATAAATATATTCTACTAGCGTAGACCCGTCAAAAATCACATGATGTCGTTATAAAATAGAAAAAAATAAATACATAAAAAAAATATTAATTAAAAAATTCATACAATAATTTAACGCGGCCGAGAATCGAACCTAGATTAACTGCTTGGAAGGCAACTATGCTGACCTTTTTTACACCACCAACTTTTTTAATAACTCGGCATAAATTCATTATGTCATGTATTTAAAATAAGAATTGTTTCATTTGAATGTTACGTACTTCGTACTCACATCACAACCAAAATTATATTACTCGTAATAGGTTGTTTAATAAAGACGCAAAACAAATTGGAATCAAACAAGGCTTTCAAATTATTACACTCAATCTGAGTTTTGCAGAGATGTGTCCCTTATAATATTTTGCGTAAATTAATTAGTTTTTGCAAAAAAAAATGAGTGGGTTTTTATTATTATAGCGACGGCATTCCGTTTTTGTGTAATGCTGACAAGATAATAATTAGATAAATAAAAAGTTAAATAAACTGCAGCTTGAAAACAATTAATTTGTTAAAAAATATACCGTATTACAAAATCAGCTCAAAAAGTAAGTTTCTTTAGCACAGGTATCAACTCTTGGGTAATGGAAGTAATCTTACTTTCGTGATGTCTCTGTCTTATAATAATTACGATTGTTAAACATTTAGTAATTATTATTGTTGAGACATTACAATTTCTTAGCATCTAACCACAATAAAACGTATCATTTTTAATCAAATGGCTTCACCAAATTAAGAACACAATATTTTCAAATAATCTTTGTTCCGGAAGAAGTTACACCTATTTTGCAAATTAAATGATATATTTTTTTAAATGATACCGGAGAATGGTTCCAATTGCCGTAGACAGAAGATCTGTGGCATGCCCACATGGAGAACAATATGGGAGAGGAAAATAAGAAGAAGAAGCTTGAGAAACTCTGGTCACTCAACAAAGCTTATGAATTTTCTAAAATCCGAAGGACGATTTCTCAACACTCAGAGTCCGTAAAAAATTGAACTAGGTACAGTAAAATTGCATTTACCGATTAATATCTATATGCGGAAAAACACATATATTTTTTTATCTCCAGACCTAGGAAATTGAACCCATGACCTATGAATCCAGAGCAAAGGAGCTTACTGCTCTACCGCGGAGGTCGTCAGGATTTAAAACAACCTTGTTACAATACCATACAACTCTACATAACAGAACAATAACCTCGTAGTAATTTTTATTTTATTTTTGCATAATATGCATATGTTGTGCGTATATTGAGTTCTTTGAAAAAAAAACACACCATTCCTTTGCTTTCTAATTAGGTACTACGTAATATTGAAAGATTTGTTAATAGCGAATACTTTCACTAACACAAACATGGTCTTCCATTATCACAAACAACTCACCCACACACAGATTGTACAACTTGGTGATATTAGAGTTCAAAACGTATTTTTTAGTATCGAATCCATCGTAACACTATATGAATCGAACTTAAAGATTTGTGCATAAAATGTCTATCGGCAATTTTTTTAAGTATCTTCTATGCTACTACCTAGGATAGCAGAATATACATAAATATGTGGTGATCAAACCATAGTGTGATAGTGCCGTCGAGGGGCGAGATAGATGAAATTGCTATATTTTCGTTTAGGTAACATATATTTTTTATAAGTAATACGACGTTCTATAAACTAACCGAACAACTGCAAAAGGACAATAACAATAAATATTGACATTTATTTTTACTTACTTTATCTGTCACTTTAATACCGATTCATAGAGGATAGGTTTATAGGTTCAAATAAATTAATCAAATAAAAATCGAAACATGCCACTATACAACATATACATCAAGCGAGCATTGTATGTATTAAATTGACATGCATCAAATTTTTAATATGTAGTTTTAAAAATACGTGATTAACATGATAATGTTTTCATATACTGATATGAATACTATTTTACAGGTAGATATGTATTCAATTAACTTTCATTTGTTAATTCGTCATTTTTTAATTGTAATGCTAACAGTTTGACTAGTGTTTAAGATCTACACAAAGCGTGCGCCGTGTACCAAGGCGGATACATTTTTTATCTGGTTTATTTTTTGATTGACGCGCGAAGTATTGCCGGTCGAAAAGGCGATTGACAAGATTGGCAAGATTGCCGAGCCCTTTATTAATCGTTTGATTACGATAACATAACTCTGCTTGCAGTGGAGAGTGGCACGTGTTTATTTGACGGATACAATATTTCTAAAAAAAGTTTTCTTCTGGTTTCTGATTTCAACGCTATAACAATTTTTTTTATTTACTTATTTTTTAATTAGTTTCTATGTAAATGTTGTACATGTGTGTGACTTTAGTAATAAATTATAAGTATAAACCATATTTCATAGTGAGTATGTAAGTATAATGCATATTATTATAATACAAGTATAAAGCCACAGTATTCGCAGTCCTGTTCTGAGGTTTAATAACTTAGAGAATTAATAACTTAGTGGCGATATGACATTAAATCAACCGCAAAATATTAAAAAAAAAAACCTTTCAAAATTTACTAATAAAAGGTTTTCTTGTTTTGTTTATTTCACTGCAGGTTACGTTTTTAAATGGTTATAAAGTTTATGAATAACCCGACAATATTTTAGTTCCTCCTACTCCTAGTATTTCAATTTGGGAGGGGGGTATGGGTACCGCGCCCCTCCGGTAATCATGAATTGGATAATTAACATCACTAGCATAGGTCACTCTAAATGATTCGCTACGTTTGGTGACTTAGCAGGTGTTCCAAGGTTCATGGAGTGAGGTTTGTCCAGGTCTTGGCGGTGGATGCGTCTGCTCACCAATTGCGTGGTGGGCCGGATCGGGAGAGGCCGGTCGAGGGAGACCCCTCGAATTCTCCGGCCGGACTCTCGCGACTCATCGCTTTCCGCCGAAGTGGGAGGGGTAGATTAACTCCTGGACGCACGGACTCCCAGATTCCTACCCATCCCTTGTGCCTTGGAGGATATAGTTAGCACAAATTTGAACCCGCGACGCCTGAGTGGCAACCCGTAGCTTTGAACCACTCAGCCAATAGCCAGTATTTGTTATGTGATTTGCTGTTTGGTTTCGTTAACCAGTATGTGTTTACAGTTGCAAAATGTATTTAGGAATATTAACAAAAAAGCATATCGTTGTTCCATGTTGGGCATTGTGAACTCTCAAATTCAAATTTTAAGGATGTTGTTAAAATTGATACATCGAAAAACTGAATTAATTGTACAGCCTTTACAACCCCGAAATGTCTACGTGGTCTAGATACTCAAATCAAATCCAGGACTTTCAAATATGAGGTCACGTGTTCGATTCGCATCAAATTCATAAATACTAGAATCAAACAGAATTTCCATTTATCAAGTTTTTTCTAAAACAATTGGAGGTAAACGTCTTGGTCTGGTAGACGGTATAATTTGTGGTTGTTTTAGCATTCCAATTCGTCGCACTTACCATAAAAACGTAATTTTATTATTTAACAGAAGGCTTAGGCACATAGTTTCCAAAACGTGAAACCTTGTAAGTAGGCCTTAGTCCATAAAATTAACTCATTTAAATTACAATACAGGTCGGTGCAATATTGTTTACTACCGGAGATGTAATTTTAATTGATATTATTGTTTACGCATATTTAATGTAATATATTCACTTGTGTCGTACCAGAATTTACCTACGTAATCGCACACATTATCATTATTAAGTTAATATTTACTGATATGTTGACCTTGCTCACTTGCTAATGCATTGCATACACTCCTGCGTTCATGGAAATTCAAGGTAGTTTTACCTTTTCGACGGTAAGGTAAATAAGTTGGACCTTAAAATAATTGATAAATTAAAGTTGATCTCACTCGAATAATTTCCTAGGCGGAATTGTAAGTTTTTTTTATTGCTGTAAGAAAACAATTGAAATTAAATTAAGTAAGACTATAAAATTGTATATTTTCACGCAGTGCTGAATTTATCATATCCTGACTATAAAACTCGGTAATTAGTGAATATGTTTTAAAGATTTTAAACCCTTCTAAAAATAAAATTTGTTAACACATTATTTACTAGGAAATTGCAGGTGGTAACAAGCAATAGGAACAAAATATAATTTAACATTTTATTTGCTCGTGGGTACATTGTAAAAGAAATCGACATCATTTTGTCCTTGGAATGTCATGATTGTCGGTGATTGATAATTTATTGAGAGTCTGCAGAGAAGTGGAGTTAACAATGATAAAAAATGTACTTTTCACGAATATTAGTCAATATGCACGCTTAAAATATTACACTGGCCAACACGCATTTTGGTGCTCGGAGATTTTGAATTGTTTTGGTCGAATTTTGCCAGATTTGGTGTATCAGCTTTAGTTTTCTAGATATAGCATGTGGATTGGAGTCGAGGGCTATGAGGTTTTTTTTTTAAATTTTGTATTTTAAAAATTTAATTTGAAATAAATAAGAGACGAAAAATAAATGCGTTTATTGAATAATCTACAATGAAAAGTATAGCGGTCTAACAAACAAAACAAAAATAAAAAAGTGGAAAGTTTTTAGAAAAACATACAAATGTACAAAAAATAATGCTGTTATGGAGCCAAACAAAGAAAACAGAAGCATCGTCATTATCGTCTTCAACTTTCTTTAATAAGTTACCAATTTAAAATTTTAAAAAAATATTGCTTTAGATATTCCATTAGTTCAATAATTAATTTTTCTAAGAAGTGCAAAATTGTAAATAAAATCTCAAGAAATAGAGCTATTTGTGGAGTCAGCACATCAAAAACATTAAAATTCAGTTGTTTCTTTTCCGCCACGAAAACAAGGAAATTCTTTCGTTGGGCTGTGTATCTAATTACCCACAGGACGATTACAGATGAGAACTTTTTAAGGTAACGTTCACTTCAGAATGAAACATTTAACAGAAACTGAAAAATTTGTTGTGCTCTCTGAAAAATACCGGTAGCTTACTCGAAAGGGAGAATCAACCACATCTAAAGATTTTAATAATAGTAATTGAATGATTTTTATAGCGCCATTTTTGCGAAAAATCACCTCAAGGGCGCCGTTAATAAAATATTAAGAGTTAAACTATAATTTTATATGTTATATGCCAGCCTTTAGGCGTTAGGATAGCAAACCCACATTTACTTTACGTACAAGAGATTTTTTTCATATTAAAACATTAATACTAGTAATTTATATATACGTGGATCGTTAAGCCCACAGTTCTACTGGCATATAAAGCTTGTGATGATGGGTTGATACCGCCAACATTTACACGAATTAAGATATCACACAAAGACTTAATGACATGTTTCTCAAGAGGTGGCACGAAGTTACTCATTTATTTAATTAATCTTAGTCTTCTCATTTGCCCTGGAAGCTGAGAAGTCGTGCCGAAAGTGACTGCAATATTGGCAGAAACGAATAGTATAAGATGTTTTAATTAGATAGTGTATACAAAGGAATGATAGATTTAAAGAAATCTATGAAAAATGGGAAAAAAATGTGCTGATAGAAAATAATGTTTTTTTTTCATTAACTCCACACGGGTTGCCCTGAGGAAAATAATTTCTCTGAGGGCCTCTGTCAGACTTGGGGATGCTGTGTGAACGGTCTTTTGGAGGATAGGAAGGAGTGAACCTGGGTCTTGAAGATACCCATATTGAGGGAGGGAGAAAACGCAGAAGCCGGCAGATCATTCCATGAGCTGTTGAACACAAGAACGAATCGTAGAAGCGATCCGTTCTCATGTGACAAATGACAATATTGGAAAAATGTTAAATTCGCGTTGGCGTATTTCCCGACTGTGCATCGGTGCCGAAGGCGTCATTGACGCTAGTTCCTCAGAGCGCCTTTCGATGAAATACCGATAGAACAAGTACAGCATTTCTACCTGACGCCTGTGTTCTAAAGCTTGCGGTCCGTTTGTTAAGATAGGAGAATCTATCAAACAGACCGCCCATTTTTGCACAGAGTCATAGATTTTTTAAAGTATTTTGGCTACCAAATTCAATAGTAGAGCACACTTGCGATCTATACGGGGTCAGCAGTTGTGTACTATTAAAATATCTGTGGACTGTATACAGTTTAAATATAAGAATCAAAAACTGGCAAAGAATACTATTAAAAAATATATATACTCATATACTCGTCATGCCGGTCACGGCGATTCAAATTAAAGGAGCGATGGGACAAAAAAGTCACAAAGTATCGAGGTTGGTACATAATGATCCAAACGTCTTACTGATTGTGATTGTGTTTAATCCACGATGAAGAAAACTATCTGAAACATAAAATATGGACCGAACAGTCTACTTTCCAAGCAAACAATTTTCTTTTGGTAGTTTACCAATCAGCTTATAGGACTAATTTCTACCAAGCGATCAAAAAAGACGGATTTAGTAAAAAAAACTACAGTTAAATAAATAATGTGCTGTAGTGGAAGACACCACACTGTACGACCTCGAAACTTAAGCGACTGGAATGAGTGCAGTTCCACTGTCAACCTCTGAAGAGGGCACCGCAAAAAAATAAAATAACAGGACAATTCAATCGACCATGCTGGCACCACACAAATATTTATCGAAAAACAATAAAATACCTACAATATTGTGGCCAGTGGCGGTTCATGGCCTATCGCATTGGGAGTTCAATCGGAGATAAAAAAGTGAGATCAAAATAACCGAATATATTTGGTCTCAATGGCTCAATTGGTAGAGACGTTGGTCCCGGTGAGAGGATCTGGATTCAAGTCCCAATTGCGACTGTTATTTAAAAAAAAATTTGTCTTTCGCTATTTCATATTTTTACTAAGAGTTTTTGATATAATTTTACAAGTTTTTATACTTTATATTTTCAGGTGTTTTTGTAATTTCTATTTTTAATAACTTTCATACTTATATTTTTACAAATTGTCATACTTTATATTTATAATGTTTTTATATTCTATTTTTCTACAAGCAATCATTATTTGTATTTTTACTTTTTATACATCATATTTTTAAGAGTTTTTTAATTTATGTTTTTACAAGTTGTCATACTTCATATTTTTATAAGTTACTGTATTTCAATTTCTTTTATAACTGTTTAACCTCTATATGTTTTTTATACTTTATCCGACTTACATTTTATATTTTTTTATACTTTACACATCTTTATAGGTACTCCATTGATTTTTATATTTTTTAATTGTGTATTTTTTATTCGTTAAACCTGTATTTTCTGTTTCTTTGTTATTGTTGTATTATATTTATATTAATATGCATGTATGTAGATAATTTATGTAATATGTATATAATTATGTTAAGAAAGTAAAATAATTATGTATTTCTTTTAAATTGAAAAATAATAAAAAAATAAATAAAAAATAGTATTTACACATTTCTTATCTTTATGTTAACGTCACATGTAGTGCCGTATATATAAATAAATACATATTATCTTCTTGAATGATTTAGCGAAAATTGCTTCCGGCATATTAGAATTTCAACAGGAGTTGATCCCGCAACCTGAAGATCAAAGGCTAACACTTGAAAAAACCATCGCGATTGTTGCATTACTTATAATATTTGTCTTATAAATCAACAGCACAATTTACTATGAAGGTATTTTAATTCGTAAACACAGATATCTTCGTATAATTAATTAGTGTGATTAGTAGTAATTGATACATGTAATATTTTACAGTATTTACCTATTCTCACCAAACTTTGCACACATTTCCTCCTTCAATTACACTTTTAACACTATTTTATCGAAATTTATTTATTTAATGAACAGGTGAAAATAAGAAACAAGAGATATGGCGACTCTTTTAAATGGATATACTAAAGCATTTTTAAATGGATATGCAAAATTATTAAAAAAAATCATATCCGACATAAAACATAAATTCATGTACGTAGAAACAGAATTTCAGGACATTTTTTATTTTAATCCTCCATAGCTTATTTAGTTGCGGTTTTCTCTCCTTGTTATTTAATTCCATTAGTATCCAGGGAAAAAACATGTATATAATGTCATTTAATTTTCTCTTGCTCTGTTGTTATTTGTACCTACTTTATATTAGATTATTTAAACTCTCAGTTTCTAAATTGCTATTTTATAATACCTGCTCATGAATATTTTATGTCATGGTTTTAATTTGCATATTGTATATATATTATAGTAACAGATACTGTGTAGTACATATGTTATTTTACAATTATATTAGGTTAGGTTAGTTAGTGTAAAGCGCACTTCGGGTGAACCTTTACAAAACTGCGCTATAGAAATTAACTCTTATTATTATTATTATTAAAGCTTTATTGCAATTGATGGTAATTACGTTTATAAGCCTCACTAGTTAGTTGCTAGCTCTAAGTATGTTAGTTGAAAGTAACTAGTTACAAGTCATACTTGTAAGCCATAAGTAATAAATCTTATCTGTAAGGTATTAGCTATAAGTGATAGGTTAAACAAATTATTCGTATAATGCCCTCGAGGTAATTTTCTAATGAAAATGGCGCTATAGAAATAATCCAATTATTATTATTATTACGTTTAGAGCTGAAAATAGATGCGTTAATCTTTAAAATCTGGCCAAAAAACCTTCGTAAAATTCGTGACCCCCGACCGATAGGCGTATTAGCTTTTTTATACAACATGCGTATCTGAAAATATAATCTTCCTTATAAAAATTGCGTGTTTGTTTTCATCAAACTGATATTTCATAATTCATGGGGTCCATCGTCTCCATATTGTACGTAATGCAACAAATACCAAGTGATAATATATTAAATAACGTGCATTATCATATTACTTCATAATCATTAGTGTCTTATTATGCCTTAAAGTCTTATTCATAACTGCTGATTAAATTAAAATAATTGTAACACCAGAATAAATATTTCTAAACAAAATGTACTATGGTGTTTTTCAGAATAAGACCTACAGTGAAAATATTGCGGTATTACGTAGAATACATTCATATCTGTATAGAACCATATGTTACGTAACGATGTATGTTGTGTATATATTGTACATGTGTACTGACTATTAACGCGGTATGGTAATTGCCTTTGATTAAATAGAATCGCATCACTAATTGATTTAATTGGTAGAGAATAATAAATAATATTGTTACGGTGCCACGCGCCTAGTATAAGCAATTCCGTTCGTGGAAAAGGTCTAGACAGTGTAAGGCAAATATGGTGCAAACATTTTTTTTTTGAAAATAGTAAAAATACTATGTTTTAATCGTTTTAATTTTTTTAATGCATCAATGCAATATAAATATTAAAATGAATTATCTATTAAAAATAACACTTTAGTGACAAATAAATAATAAAACTTTTTTCAACATATTGGTAGGTTTCTAAAATCGTTATCAATAGTAACAAACGAGCCAAATTCAAAAATTCAGTACAAAATAGAGGTAAAAAATGTGAACCTTAGTCCTTTGTACGTATTATATTTCCATCAGATTTCTGCACACAACCCACAAAAATCGATATGAAAATACTCAAATCACTATCACAAATAGAAAACAGAAGCTGAAGCAAAACGAAACCGAATTCATATATTATTTTATTAAGTAAATAAAACGCGTTGTCATAAACCACGAATATATTTTATTTTCACCAGCCGGTTTCGCTTAACTCAAGCTTCATCAGGGTAAATATAATAACTAAATTCTAATACAGAGTTATCGGTTATACGAGTATATAGTCACAAAATACAATATAATGAAATAGATATATTACAAAAGAGAGACAAAACAAAATATTAGAGGAAGACAACAATAGAAAAACATTATGTGTAAGAGGGAGACATCCTAATATAAATATAACAGTGTAATGGGAATATAATGTCATTAAAGTGGATTATTCCTATAATGCATTAATGAAAGGGTCATACTTAATGAAAAATAGAAAGTATGTACTACTCGGTTACATAATAATAATTAACCAGTTGTGGAATAATAATTGATAGATTAGGGGGGATTCATAGGAAGCATGTTTAAAATCGGGCTATAAGATAAATTTGTTTATTAATTATTCCACCAATCCGGCGGATTCAACATCTGGGGAACAAATAGTTGGATGTTTTTGACATATTTGGCACATTAATTTTATAGTATAAGAAAGCATTACGTTCGTACGGTTTTTTTATCGAGTAGAGCAAGGTTATTTCAAACTATTTAACTCTGGGTAAAAGCATTCATTTATATTGTTTCTTTTTATATTGTCTATTATAATACATATGTACCTTTTCAATATTATTTGTAAATGTCAATGTAAAAGCCTGTAATGTGCGTAAATAGATAAAAAAATAAAAACTGTAGATATGCATACAAAACAAACACACAACGCCGTACATTTTTAATTTTCTGAATTAGTCAACCCTTCCACCTTCTACTTTTATATTCACGTTACTGTAATCATATGTTTTTTTCCACAATGAATCTTCACGCAGAAGGTGCCTATTTTAGTAATAGTTATAATGTACTCGTATGTCAATCGCTTCTATGTCACTGAAGTCTAAATAGATGACCATTTAGCATCTAGGCCAATCAATGAATTCTATTAAAACCCACTGTACCATAATCGAAACCATCTATAGATTTCAAATTAAAAAAAATAATTAAATAAACAGTTTTATTTCGCTTTAAGCCTTTGCAAAACAGAATTCCTATGGATTATTACAAACATTCCTTAAAAAGTGGAGGTTTTATGCACTTAAAAAAAATACATTTACATTTTTGAAGATAATTTCTAATCAGTCAACAGGCTGACCATGTAATTATGTAAAATTCCCTCGATAGAAAAGAATCCCAAAGTATGCTCCGAAAATTCAAAAAAATGGGTTTGTTCTGTTATTTAACATGCTATGGGTTTGAAAAAAATTGATAGTGTTTCTTTAAATGCTACTTAACACATTCATCTTAAGATTTTTGATCTATCTTAAATATGTCGTGTTTTATTAATATTTATAGAAATGTCACTTATGTCCATTTATTCTAAACACTCTTTTCATTGGCGTACTCTTTCTATCTTTCGAATGATCATATCTGGCTTTCAACATCGGTCAGTCGGGATTAGAAGCCCTTGCTATACAGACCTGTCGCTGGTTTGGCACCGAAAATTACGTCATTTCTGATAATTTGTTTTACGTGTTAGAAAAACATATATATATAAGTTAAATAATATTATTTTTGAAATATGGGAAATAAACGAAAAAATTCTCATATTTCTAAGGAAATTTTACTTATGCGAAATTATAGACGAATGGAATAAGGTAAGAAGAAATAATAGAATTTTTGTTTTGTGAAAATGGGTTTATCATGTAATATTATATAGATTATAATTTAGTTTATTATTTTTTTTATTATTTATCTAGTGAAAATTATGTTATAATTTATTTATTATATTTGTATTTCAGAAATCGTATTTTAGATAATATACATAATGCATTCGAAAATGCAATTGTCCAGTAAGATTTTTTTTTACGCACGATTTTATTGTTTATTGTCAACACAGCTACTCAATGCATTTTTGCAATGAAAATAATGTAATTGATTAAAACGTGTCTTATTTTATATATTCACAGTCCGGCAATATTTTAAAGACATTAATAATATAAATTATATTTAATCACATTCGGCCTGAAATATCTAGAATCGAAAAAAATTAATGTCACATTAAATTTTTTCTTTCGTTGATATCGCCTGTTAATTTAAAACAACAAATCTTTACCCACTGAAATCAAAGAAAATCTTGATTTTCTTTATAAAACTATTAATATAATCAGTCAAACTTAACTGATATATTACGAACATACATACCTTAGTAAAATCGTTCTCCCGCCTCCTTCACATATCTCTCAGTCTTTGATTTGAATATCTTTCCCCAACCATAAGAACTAGGTAATTTATTTATCTATCCAGTATCATCAAGTTATATAGGTACTTAACCCTTTCTATCCGAATTAAAACTGGCAGTGGTTGAACATATATGATGATTGACAACAATTGATGAAGATATATGATTTTTTTTTCTTATGAAGTTATTGATATTATGATTTGAACAAATATAATATCAATAACTTTAAGTAAAATTTATTAATTCTATAAATTTTACATAAAAATTTTACAAAAAAAATATGCGTTCAAAGCATAAATTAGTGGTGATTTAATACAAAAATCATACTTCAAAATATAAAAACGTCTTCCGCCTGAACGAGTAGTTAAAATTCAATGAAAAAAACAGTGAGTAAAAGACAGTTATTTATGCCAGAATTTAGATAACGAGAAACCGCCAATTTTTATTTGTTTTAGATGAGGAGGAAAATTTTCTAAAATCTGTGTATTTTCAAATATACTTATATGTTCGGTCTGAAAGGGTTAACTTTTTTTTATATGAATACCGCAGAAGAGTCCTTACTGCTCCCAACAGTCTGGAGCCAGTGAGACTATGGCATTCCCAATTGGGGAATGTTGTGAGGCTTAAGGTATTGGAAAGGGGAAGGAGAAGGGGAAGAGGAAGGTGGGGAAATACCTGGCTATTCAGATCTGGTCACCAAACACGGCTTAAAGCCATTTCAAGCAACGTTTCAATCCTGAATGGTGGTCTTCCACGAGGGCGATACTGAGAGTATCTTCCACTCTGGAACGTGCAAGAATGAACGATCCTTACCCCTCGACCATGGAGGCCCTCAAACTGCTTCAAACGCACAAGAGTCCCAACTGCTTTTGTCAAGCAACTTAACCACAATACTTGAAGAAAATAAGTAATTAGTGCTCATATAACTGAACGGTGTCGCTTCATAGCATTATCCAAAACATTTTAAAAACTTCTTAGTCATAAAAGTATTCTCAGTAAATGCCCACAGCATATTATTAAATTAATACGTGGTTAAGAAAAATAAAACGGAATTTTTTTATTGATTGTTGTCCCAGCGTGAAAGAAAACCTCTGAAATAACAGTCAGAGAGCAATCAGAAAATAAACGTTCTGCTTGAATTCAAAAAGTGGGTAGATATTGAAAGCCTACCCAGCTGTTTTCTTACCTCCTCCTTTTCCATCTCCATCTCCATCCCCAACTTATTTTATTCAGTCTCTTAAAATTTCATAATTTGGGGGTGCCGTAGTTTCACCTGTTTAGGTCAGTTGAGACTCGGGACTCTTGTACGGTGTCACATAAAAAATAAATTAAAACAAATATTAGAAACACCGTGAAATCTTCATTTACATCTGTCAACACCTTTAGAGATAGATGCAATGCATAAAAAATGAACCACGAACCGTACAAAAATCGACAAAACGACCATCTTTTAAAACATGATTACGTTTTGAGATAATTTTTATGCTTGCCTTAAGGTTCGAGCATAATTTCAAGACCGTGACATTATTTGTCTGGCGAGGATTTCGACACATTTCTTTCGGTTTTCAATAAATTCGGGTGAAGTTTTGCAAGCGAATCCGATTGTTTTATTCGCAAAGCGACGGCGGCGTTGTGTAACTCGTGTTGCGAATGCTTACAATGGTTCCGTGCCCAGTTTACTAATCCGCAATTGGACACTTGTCCGAGTTTTGCAGCGCATCGAAGTGCTACGGATGTTTAACTCTTATCAAAGTAACATCATCTGTTACACTATCTGTAACACAACGTTAATCTTCACAGCGATCAGATAGAAAAAATATTTTTAGAGTAAACTGGGTAATCTGTTGTATGAAACGGCAAAAAATTTTTACGAAAAAAGTTTTCTTGAGAATTGATAGAAGAGTATTTTTACGGGGGTTCAAAAAGTAAAAACGGCAAAAACGTCGTGCTTCTGGGGTAGAAATCTG